>NW_021011526.1:2156500-2203930 GCF_003987935.1 Bombyx mandarina | reverse complement strand
ATACTGCATTCAAGTTAGGGTCGAAAGTTGAAACTTCTTTCCTTAATTGTATCCTGCTGATACGCTAAGAATAATCTACAGACATATGGACTTAAATATAAGGTTTACAATTGTATGGATAATGCCTGTTTCTGTTTCATTCATCACATGATATCGTGCGCTCACTCACTCTGGCCGATTCGATACGAACCAAACGAATATTGCTGATATTAATGAATCGGTACGATATGCCGATGCGCATCACATCGAGCAATATCGTGTATCGGCTGATATCGTTATATAGATTTCGATTCACGAATCGGTCCGATATGGCGATGCGCATCACATCGAGCAATATCGTGTATCGGCTGATATCGATATATAGATTTCGTGCGGGGCGATATCGGATTCAACGATATTGCTGCGATATATAGATATTGAATCTATATACGATTTATATCACCCACTCCTAATATACTTACTTTAAAAAAAAATGTTGAGGAAATATCTTGATTGAACAATTGGCTCATCGAATTTGTCGGTTCACCAAACAGATAAGGGCAATAGGTGGATAGAAATTTGTTCAATTAAGTTTGTTCAGATGGTTAAGAACGTCACTTACAATATAGGGGCCAGGCCGTGTGTTACCACACATGTTAGGCAGCTGTTTAATATTCTAATTCTTCATTCATTCGCTCTATTGGCAGTACTAGGTTAAAATAATAAGCCTATTGTGAAAGCATTTTCGTCTTAGATACGGTTCAATATTTTGTGATAATGGTATATATACATTTTAATACGACTTTAGATGGTGTGATTCACAATACAATTTTTTACAAATTGCATTAAACTCAAATGGGGTTAAGTCGTTACCAGAGCACAATGACATTCAAACGAGAATGCTGCCAAAAATCGCAGATATAAGGTCGAAATCTGATTTGTATTGTATGACGGCTGTCCCACTCTTCAAACCAGATAGCATGGCTGCTGCGCGGTAGAAATGGGCAAGATGGTGGTAGCCACCCGTGTGGGCTCACAATAAGCTTTACAGATTTCAATGACCAATTAATTACGGTAGACAGCGTCTTAGTTTTGTTCCTGGCATTGCTGACGTCCATGGGCGACGGTAACCACTCACCATCAGCTGGGCCGTATGTTCCTTTGCCTGTACGGGCAATAAAAAAAACAACCTTGTGTTTATTTTGCTTAATATCATTGTTTCCATTATTTACCTATTTGTTTGAGCGGTTCTTCTGACACTGGACACAGTTTGACTTTATTGACGACGATTACCAATGTGAACTGCATCGTTTCACAGCACCGTAGTAGCACTCACAAACACATTCCGATTCATTCACATAACTGCACAACATTAACTTATACATCGTCCGTTACGTCTAACACACGTCAGAGTCAATTAAACACTAAAATATTCTGTTTAACATAGCTGTTGGTCATATGAGTTGCATTTACAGTCATATATGTAGAGGAATTAATAAGAGCGGCCGTCTGCGTCACTTGTACCATTATTATTAGCCCTACAAACAAAGTTAATTGTAAATGCGCGCGGCTCCCGCATCAATTGGGAGCGACAGCGCAACGGGAGAACTTTAAAACGACGGAAATAGAATGGAATCGTTATTTCTAGAAATGGCGAGCACAATGGTGTTAGGCGAATCGATTGATCGGTGTATTGTGAGCGAAAGCAGAATAAGATTATCACGGCGCTGACTCAAACATGCACAACATCGAAATAAACATATCGTGCGCTCCAAAAATACACTAAAACGCATTTCAGAGATGATTCTGCGGCCATCTGCCGGCCTAGTGATATATGCATAATAATCCTCTAAGTAAACAAATGAATAGCGTCTCGTAAAAAAGAACATTACAATACACTTCATGGCTTACTCACTATTCAAGAACTGTTTCCACGATTCCTTTAGTGGTTGCCTAAAATGACAGCATAACATATTAATATATTACATTATGTTTTATTGGTGTTGTAATGAATACTCTCACTGTTCAAGTTACGTACTGTAATTACTCAATATTCTTCAAGAGATGACGTAGAAATACCATGTGAGACGAGAGGTAAGAATGTATTCAATATCCAAATTTGGGAGAACCACTCATGATTTAATTACTTCATGTAATAAAATAATTTGCAATTAAGCGTAAATGGGTATAAAACAATGTAATCTATCAGCTTTACGTATGAATGCTGTAGGGTATATGACGTAACACTCGTAATAGTACTGATTATTTCATTTGGTATAAATTGAATTTATGTTGCTATTTAAAGCTAGTTAAGTATTTTAAGTATACACGTTAATAGTTTAATCATCCATTTTGCCTAATTGCCTATATTGAACTCATTCAAAGCGCAGGCGGGACAGCAATCGCTTTTCTTGGCCTTGGCCTCTTTAGGAAACATGTACAATTGTATATCTTATTTAGTATTGGCATGTAGCATTTCATGTTTTTGTTAACCAGGTCGATTATTGTTATAATGAAATAGAATTCTAGAGGGTTAATGAGGTTTCTTTCATGAGTTAATTGCTAATTTCTGTTCTAAGAATTGGCATCATATTTTCCATTGAAGTTACTAAAGTTTCTATGATAAAAATGGTGATCGATATATTTACTTACATTTGATGAGAACCACGGAGTCGTGGGGCTCGCACTGGACCTGGGTGGCGTTCATGGCCAGCAGGCCGCCGCCGGCCGCGCCGCCACCCGCTCCGTTCGCTTCTCTGAAATAATTAATAGTTAATATATATAAAATGAATTGCTGTTCGATAGTCTCGCTAAGACTCGAGAACGGCTGGACCGATTTGGCTAATTTTGGTCTTGAATTATTTGTAGAAGTCCAGAGAAGGTTTAAAAGATTAGATAAATATGAAAATGCTCGGAATTAAATAAAAATAACAATTTTGTTTTTCCTTTGATGTGTCCCCCGTCGACGGATTCCTTTTGTTTGTTTTAAGCTTATTTTATACAAAAGTTTAGGTCTTTTATTTATCGATTGAGGCACTACCAAGTCTGCCGGGTCAATTCATAGTTTTATTGCTACCCTAGCCGTATTCGCTCGTTTCGCTGGGCATTTAAAATTAACATTATTATTTATTGTCATTATTATTAGGGAGTAAGTACAACACTCATATAAATATTAGCCTATCCATTAAGTACATGTATTTTGTACATGGATACCATGTTTCAAGTTAATCGGATGCATGGTTCAGGAGTTATAAAGGAGCATCCGTAAAAACCACTGTGACTGTAGATTTATATAATATAGATAAACTTTTACATTTACGCGGTGCGGATTCACTCCGAGCGTAAATTTTTGAAAATTAAAAAAGGTTTAATATGAATTTGTACAGTGACAATGGCTCCAATTAGGAATTTTTCAAATAATAAAGTTTAAAAAAAATACAACTCAGTAGTTTTCGTATGATTCTCGAAAGGATAAATAGATGAGCAAAAAATGAGAAAATCACCGAATTTGGATCATGTAACTTAAGATAGAATAGAAAAGTCAAAAGGATATTTTCTTCAAAAATTTTTGTGAACTTACGAACACTGCAATCGATTAGAGGAGATACGAATACATCAAATTTTCTTTTTGTATACCTTTTTCTTTGTTTATCGATAAGACGCGCTACTCTTTTTATATTGTAATAAATTTTATTACTCATTTTATCTTTACGTTTTGCAGCTTGATAATGTGTTCTCACAGAAACATGTAAGTTATGGCGGGATACAAGCAATATGGTGAGTCTGGATCCATGACCTACATAAGTGATTGGTTTATACCATCACTTTTCTGTCAGTTGAAGCGTGAGAATTTATACCCACAATCTCTATGGTGATATGCAGTTTAAATATTTATAGCTGTAACTTTTTTTTTTTATTATTGCTTAGATGGGCGGACGAGCTCACAGCCCACCTGATGTTAAGTGGTTACTGAAACCCACAGACATCTACAACGTAAATGCGCCACCCGCCTTGAGATATAAGTTCTAAGGTATCAGTATAGTTACAACCGAAACGCATTACTGCTTCACGGCAGAAATAGGCAAGGCGGTGGTACCTACCCGTGCGGACTCACAAGAGGTCCTACCACCAGTAATTACTCAAATTATAATTTTGCGGGTTTGATTTTTATTACACGATGTTATTCCTTCACCGTGGAAGTCAATCGTGAACATTTGTTAAGTACGTATTTAATTAGAAAAATTGGTACCCGCCTACGGGATCCGAACATCGGTGCATCGCTAGATACGGATGCACCGGACGTCTTATCTTTTAGGCCAGGACGACTTCTAACTTTAAATTAACTTCTTTTATTGTATATATGCTCGTACTAGTTCACGGCCCACCTGGTGTTAAGTTAAGGGAGGCTATAGACATCATCAAATACACCGCCCAACTTGGAAATATTGCATAGTGGCTGGCATATTCTTTGAACGGGAACGCATGACTGCTTTGCGGCAGATATAGGCTGGTTGGTGGTATCTATCTTTGAGGGCTTACAATACCACCCGTAAATTCCGGTTAAGGATCGCATTACTCTGATATGATACACGGAAATCGCTGCTCTCCATTCTCCGATGAACCCCTTTTTGCCGTTTTACGACAGCCGCGGGAAGAGATGGGGTTTGTGCTATTTTAAGCCGAACCGACACATCTTGGCCCATACTCATTAAATACAAGTGCTCTCCACGAGTAAAGCGCTTAAACTCTTAAACGGTTTCGAATATCTATGATACTCTTCTTTTAAAGCAGAAATTTCTAACGCCTTCATCAGCCTAATGCAATCATTTTCCCGTTTTAGATGCGTACAGATAGGGGGCAGTATAACAGCCGTGAGCGCTAATATGTGTTCCAATTCTAAAATGTTAATTAAATCGATGTTTCTTATGATCAACATCTTTTTTATTACGCTACCTTCCTTTTTTTTAAATACGTCTCTTCACTTTTCACTGGATACAAACAACATATTACACAAGTGTTGGTGTTGTAGATGCGGACTTCTAGACCCTAATGTGTTTCACCAATTGATCATGAAATGTTCGTGCGTTTCCACTTTGAGAGTAAGATAGCATTCAAATAATATTGAGATTACCATTATGACAAAAGGTTGGCAGCACTCTCGTTGTGATGTTGTCGAATTCGGTCATAGCTTAACATCGAAAGGGCTGTTAGCTCGTTTGCCCATATAATGTATTACAAAAAGATTGTAGAGTATTTCGTATCTGAAATATCGCTATTAACTATGACTCACCACTGACATAAAATGTTTAGGGAAAAGAATATGATTTGGTCATCATTACACAACGGCAATAGAAATTTATTTAATACTAGCGACCCGCCCTCGCTTCGCTTCGGAAACATTAAAACGCAAATGAAACCAAAAAAAAAAAATAAAAAAAATAATAAAAAAAAGTAGCCTATGTTCATCAGGGACAATGTCGGCTTCTAATGGAAAAATAATTTTTCAAATCGGTCCAGTAGTTTCGGAGCCTATTCGAAACAAACAAACAAACAAATCTTTCCTCTTTATAATATTAAGTAAGTATAGATTATCTCGGTGGCATTATTAATTATTGGCATGTAGCTATCACGGAATAATCAACAATTTACCTACATAAATTATTATTATTCTCTGCTGACCTTCAAACGATGGGTATGATTTGATATGGTAGAGATATTGTTTGTAAACCATCACATGTGTTTATCAAGTGCAATAATTAAGAAGTTATTTCAAGAATCTAAGTGTTGCTAGTGAAATTAGAAATGAAAATAAAATTTTGAATCATAAAATAAACATTGTATAATAAAACTTAACCTACAGATGTTTTTTTTGTGTGTACAAACAAAGAACATACATTTAAATGATTTTAACGGCAAGCAGGAAGTAAGGAATATTAAGTTTCCTTTCGCTTCATAGTTGTTTAAAAATAGATTGTGTCAAAAAAAATTTTGAAGGGGAGCATGAACTTGTGTGTTAAATTATCTGTTTTGAAGAAAAATAGCTATATATTTTTAATGACAACAAGTCATTCTGTTCTATTGCAGTCAAGAATTTAGAGAGGAAATTGTGCTTATATTTGGAATGATTTTTCATTATCGCCTGATAGATAATGAGGTTCAGTATCAATAAAAGCCAAGTATTAGAATTACAAAGAAACCAGAGCAGACTAGAGTGTGGACTGTAACAGTTCATTTCATCAAATTAGTATTTAATTTCACTATCAAAATCTAGTTCTAATAATTAGCTCATAATAATACATTGACTTATTTAATAAACAATATATAATTTAATATAATTTTAAATAATATAATTTTGTGTAAGTGTATGTGCTTTTGTGTTTGATTTTAATTTATTTATGAAAATGTAATCATTGATTGATTTAAGGAATAGAATAATTGAGCTAAATATCCAAAAAGAACATTGTGCAACTTTTAGCTATTATTTTTTTATCGAAAATCACAATTAAAACGAACAATATTTTTTAGATTACTTATAATGTCAACAAATATTTTCATTGAAAATTAGGCAATAGTAATATATTTAGACATACAAATAAGGATTTAGTTGACAATGAAATTTGTAATGCATTCATAATATTATGTCTACAATTAGTGAAGTCAATGAAAAACGAGCACCGTTATTTTTGAAAATTAAAAATAAACTGAGAGGGGAATATTTTATTCAGTAAAAAGTACACACAAAATTAAGAGATTTATTGACGATATATAATAAATTTGATATTGGACTAAAAAAACGATTGTTATATAGACACACATTTTTTGTCAGTCTTATCTAATATAATTAATTTATATAATAAGTTTTTATAAATTTATAAATTGTAGTTTATTTCTTTTTTTAAATATAATGAGGAAAATGTCAAATGAAATTAAAAGATTAAATATGAGGCAAGTGACTTTTTCATTGTTTCCACTACGAATAGGAGATGGACATGTTGATTATTCAAACCAGAAATAGGTGTTTTTATTGACAGTGTGCCAAATAAAATGTACATTTCATGTCCAAGTTTATTAAACCTGTCGTTGTAAACATACTAAGCCCTAATTTTACAAAAACCAGATAAAATTTATCCATCCAGTAAATTACAACCTCACTGAATAGAAAAAAATATATAAATTTAGTATTTTTATCTTATTTATTGAAGTGTAACTTTTAATTTCCTTTGTTTTCTTTATGCCACAATTCGTTTTTTTTAGATAATTTAAAAGTAGAAGATTTAGATTCAAGATTTTTATTATTTAGTTATAAAAGTCAATGATAAAATAGTACAAGTTTTTCCTGTTTGACAGTAAATTTCTTTTTTTGTATTGTAGTTTTTTTGTTTAAGTCATGATAGCATTAGTTTCATCAATTTCTTTTTTTTATATAGCATTTTCTTTTTCATTATACTCTTTAATTGTAAATTAAATGAATTAAATGAAAATTGAAATATGAAATGAATGTTAATATTGAGGTGTCTGTATTTAGATGAGCCATACGTTAATATTTCTAAATTAGATTAATCAAATATTATGTAGTTACTTCTAATAATCTTTCAACTTGGTCTGTACATCCTAGAAAATGCTTTATAGCATTTGAATGTTTTTGGGTGGAAGAGATATTGTCCTACCTTACCTTTGCATGATTTAATAATGTTTTCTGTTTACATTCTGCCATGTAAAATATTTCCACAGATGATGCATAGTTTTGATAAGCTTTGTTGACATAACTGCATGTTATAATACAACAATTAGTCATAAAACTTACATAAGGAGAGATTACCGTGTATGTAGTACAGGTGTTGTTAATGTTTTTATGATAAGATTCTTACATTTTGTACTTAGGAATATTTTTTTTTAATTGAAGAAAATTGGGATTAGTGATGCTATAAATTGTAAAGAATTTAGAAATAAATTGTTAGTGTATTTCAACAAGAATAGTTGTTTTTGTACTGATTTTAAATTATTATAAGTATGGTATTTTCTTCAGTTTTCTTTTAGCACAATATGATGAATGACACCTTTTTTGTCTGTGACCACGAAAACTGTAAAGTATTCGAACTGTCGGAAATAATATAATAAAAATACAAAGGAAAGACTATGCCCAAAAAGTAGTGATAATTATTTTAATTTTTATTCGTTTATCTCGCCTCGCAGTGAAGTTTAGCAAAATTCTGGCAAAATCAAAATGTTTGCGTCCCAATGTAACGCATCTCTGAACATGAAGTTAACAATGAAGGTTTATGAAGAAGTAGTAGAGTTATGGTTAATAAAAGTACCTACATTAAAGGCAAGGTTTCATATTTCCAATGTTTATTTCGCTTTAGAAAACTAGTGCCAATATGATAATTCATTGGATAGACTTTCTTGACATCTGACATGAGTCTATTATGGGTCAAGAGACGTTGTCGCAGTTTTAGGTCAGAGTACGATGAACTTGAACGCGCTTTACTCACCGTAAAATGCTTATTGCCGGCACTTGGCTCCCTGCGGAATGCGTGCAGGCAGGGCCCGCATTCGCTAGGAAAGCATTACCCACTGTTTTATTCACGTTTGGAAAGTTTCCTGAGTGGAAACCGGCCACGACAACAATCACTAGTTACACTACGATGTCCACATGTATCAAATTAGATAATAAACTGAGAGACTAAACAGTAAACACCACTCTACTAAAATCCACTGTTCTACGGACAAAAGACACTGGTATCCATCTATGTAACAAGCACCAAGGTTGTTACTTAATCCTCCGTCACTGCTGAGCTTGTCATTCGTTTTATATATTTTCACCCCTATTATTCCACACACTACGTAAACAAGTTAGAAATTGTTCAAAAAATAACATGCAATATAATAAACGTCAAGCACACCGCAAATTCCGAAAAACACAAGACGCGGTGCGCAGCTGGCCGTCTCGCCCGCCTGTCGCTCGACTGCGGGTGTGAAGGCGGGTGGAAGGGCATGCAACCGCTTCTACCGCCGTGCCCCCCATACTTCCCGCCGCCAAGCCGTTTCCACATTCATGTTCATTCGTATTTTTTTATTTTATTTTACTTGTATATTTATATGTTTGTACATAACCAATTATGTGTTTATTTTAATTAGTAATTGATATTTTATATTACCTATTTCTAATGTGTTTTCATAACATTGCGTTTTGTACATAGCTATACTTTTTCGTTTAATATTGTTATTTTATTCAACACTAAATATAAACATAATGCAAGAGAACTTCTTTGAAAATACAATGTGCGATCTGAATGCTAAAAGGGATCTTTCTAGACAAGTTAGGTCAATATATTCGTTCTAAAGTTGGAAGGTTAAAATTTCTAAGCTAAATCTCTTTCTTTTTTTCATAGACCGTCACTCATTATTTCCTTCAAAAATCTTTGAACTTTACAATTTGAATATTCAGCTGACGTGCTTTCTTCAATCATATTACGCGATTGCAAATGCAGTCGAAATTTTGGCTATAGTTAGGTAGTTAATTTATAATGTTTATTGTATTTTAATCAAATATGGATGTACATATTAATTTAGAAAGTTCCGATTTTTAATAAGACAAAATATATATTAATCCAAATATGCATTTTTCTTTTAGTTTTATCTCCCAAAAAAATATTTGAATTAATATAAATTTTAAAGCTGAATGTGATTTTTAATTTATTTTGCATATTTACATATAGAAATAAGTTTACATCCATTTATTAAAAGCGCTAAGAGCAATAAACCGCCGCGCTGCTAGTAATCGTAAGATTTCAATAGTGCTCGGAATGTGGGATTGGGATATAAACATCGACGAAAGCATGTGCGGTGGTTGGCCTTCATCGACAGAAATCCGCACAAACCTGCTGCATATTTTCAAAAATATGTTCATTTCGCATGACATACTTTCATGGTAATTTTCGAGAAAGTGATCATTCATTGGTGATCTATCATCGTCTTTTATTCACATTTCTCCTTTATTATGCATCTGACTGATCCGGGGGGACGGGGGACCGACTCTTATTAAGCATCGTTTGTAAACACATATGTAAAATAACATACATTGAAATTACACTACAGAAAGGAGAAAAGTGAAGTGTCAATTTGTCAATTACAGTACTCTAGTTTATTTTTATTAAAAGAATTAAATTACCTAAATGTCACAGTGTATATTTTCTCGACTATCTTCTAAATTGCGCACCTGTAACCCATTTTATTTCTCGCAAATGTATAAACTTCTTTACTAAACAAAATGGAGTGCGTTCAATTCGTCAAATTTGTTCTTGATCCGTCAGATCCATCCAGATCCATTAGATTGAAAGGTTTTTTTGGAATGTTTAATCGCTGGACGTGGTTTCACAGTAAGCGAAGTCTCAACAAATTCAATCAAACACCATTTCCATCAGATCCATTTTTTCCCTATTCATTACGATTCTATTTCTAAGCTCAACGCTGGCAACAGTGTATTGCAATAAGCCGATTGCTATACAGAAAAGAGAAGAAGAAGAAGTCTCATCGATAACGCCTATCCTTCCGTTCCAACCGGAACAAATGATTACTTCACGTCTGTCGATAATTTGAACGTACTTTATTTTATATGTAGGATTATATTAAAATGTCTATGTGTGGACAGTTATTTAATTTATCTAATAGTTCGTACAGTTCAAACGGATATCCTTTCTATTTCGGTCCAAGGATAAATGTTAATGATTACCTGTCTAGTATCGGTGTATTACAATATTTCACGTCTTTGTCAACTAATCCTACTATTGTTATAACGAGCGTAGAATTCTAGAGGATTGATGAGATTTCATTTCATTTCATAACTTACAAATTAAATTGAGAATGCGAGTTTCAAAAATGTACGTCGTAAGTATGTATTTTAATATAAGCTCCTCAGTCGTTGGAGAAGATAAGATCACAATATAATTGTCACCGTGTTGTTTAATGATAGGTAGATTCTATCGAATAAATGATAAATGAGGAAATGCATTGGTCGACGAAGCGGCTTCCAATGGCACTATTTAGGGGCTTTAATATTACTCAAGTTGCCAAACGAGTCCCTTCGTCTCCAAGGTAGAACGACATCAGTCGTCGTCATCAATAGTCGTCGTGGCCTAAAGGATAAGACGTCCGGTGCATTCGTGTTGAAGCGATGCACCGGTGTTCGAATCCCGCAGGCGGGTACCAATTTTTCTAATGAAATATGTACTCAACAAATGTTCACGATTGACTTCCACGGTGAAGGAATAACATCGTGTAATAAAAATCAAACCCGCAAAATTATAATTTGCGTAATTANACTGCTCAGTAAATAGGTAAAGATAATTGAGTCGTCTATTATCAAAGGTGGCAATCTGTGCATTTGAACAAGAAAATGTTATTGATATGTCAATACAGATTGATTTGAATATAATCGTCTCCTTCAAAGAATACGGTTCAAAACCTGCATTAAATAAAGGTTAATACTTAACCTGTTATTTATCTAAGATGTCGTTCAGAAGAGTTTTGTGGCTGCCAATGGAATACAAAGTCAATAATTAGTTTTTCTGATTTACCAATAATTGTCCAAAAGTCACATTGCCGGCTTTGATACTAGTCGACTCAATTGTCCCTTACTTAGAAGTACGGGGAACTTGTAGTACCTACTCAGTACACGTCAGTTTCAAGAATTTGTTGTTGTATTTATTTATACATTACGAGTCGCATACCCGAAGCGCCTTGCTCAAAATATCGCGGTCGTCCTGGCGACTTCCGTCGATTCAACCGAACGCTCACGCTCGCCTCGTCGCATTATTCACCAAAACGAAAATCGGTTACGATGCGATGTCTTAACGTTATTTTAGAATACTAAGAACTGCTATCCGATTTTATCGTTGGCATGTCGTATTAAGTCGTGACTTTGTCTTAGGTTTTTGATATTAAAATAGTGACTTAATGGTGGTAGGACTCTTGTGAGTCCGCGCGGGTGGGTACCACCGCCCTGCCTATTTCTGCCGTGAAGCAGTAATGCGTTTCGGTTTGAAGGGTGGGGTAGCCGTTGTAACTATACTTGAGACCTTAGAACTTATATCTCAAGGTGGGTGGCGCATTTACGTTGTGGATGTCTATGGGCTCTAGTAACCACTTAACACCAGGTGGGCTGTGAGCTCGTACACCCATCCAAGCAAAAAAAAACTTACAATAAATACTTTATTTTGTGTTTGATGTACCACATTAAAAAGCTTTAAAAAATTTTAACTTTTCACGTTTACAACGTTATATTTCAAGGACACAGTTCATTTGTGGTGAATATATTAATTTTGTTCTGATAAACATTATTATGAATAAAAAAAGCATTTGTTAATCTAGATATATAAAATAACCTCTTAACTAATTAATTCAGCATAGCAGAACCTAAACTACCTAGAATATTGAAATTGGTGCCTATTTATTTACATGTCAGGATTTTTGGAAATTTCAACGGTTTAATTGGAATGATAGTTCATTATTTTCAGAATAAGAGACATGTAATTTCAAATCTCTGTTTCTGGGTAGATAAAAAAAAGTAGGTACGTATTGCGGCGTCTTTCAAAAATCTATCCGTAAAGGGATGAATTAGGTTTGAAAGTTAATGTATAAAGTTCTTCATTTTTCAAGGTAGAATCGCGAAGATCAATATTATAGATTTTCAGCATAGTTATAAGATTCTTATCTGACAAATATTATAACTAATACATAAATTATTTCTGTTTTCAGTGTAATTTCTGTTAAATATCCGTGCGAACCCGGGGTATACCGCTAGCTATTATATTAAAGACTTTGCTTCGCTTAAATTTGGAGGCGTACGTCTAATAAAAAGCATTTGCTTAGAATTTGTAGGGAAACCGAGTGATGTTAAATTTATCATGTGATGCACTGATCACTGTCAAGTTTCACATCTCTTTTAGTGATGGGAAATAAAGTTTGTATATAATTTATTGATTTAGTATACGCGAGTAGTTAATCATAGTAATAATATTTTCTTTATTGAGCCATTTGGTACAAACATAAAATTATTTGTGACTCCCCGCACTAGGCAAACCTGTCCTTTGGGGGTCGATACTGTAAATTAGCTTTTATAGTAATAGATATCAAACGTCATAACACACGCCGCAGAAAACATAAAAGTAAGGGCAGAGTAAATATTTATGATATATTTACAATTAAAAAAAAAACACTATATGAAAAAGAAAACAAGTCTTTCTTTAATTTTTTTAACGATCGAGTGGCTTACTTTTAGCGTTTTATTGAACTCGTATTGAATTTTATTTTTAGGAAATTGTTGAGCGAACTTGAAGTTGGAAGGAAGGACAGGCAAAGGAAATATACGTTTTATTAAGAAACCAATAACCCACAAGATGTTAGACACTTTTTTCCTACTTAAACCTACGCTGGTAGCCTAAGGTGCTATTTCAGCGGGTAGGTGAGCTCACGGGCTCAACCCAAAGAGAATTTGCTAACACTAGCCTTAGAAAGAGCAGTGCTTCGCAGAATCCGGTTGAAACCTGATCGGAATCGCAGACCATTATGAAAGAGTTTTACGCACACAGCGTCTGAAAATGTTTATAATCTTGATCGTTATTCATAGTCTAGCTTTAGACTGTTATCACATATTTAACTACATAGCGTGAGTCTCGCATCAAATGAAATGACTAAATAATACTGCTAGTTCACGAACTAACTGTATTATTTACACATTATTAAACTTGTAACACGTACAAGTGGGCAATTTTACAAATTAGTATAATTAATCCTCAGCACTTATGACAAGTAACATGGAACAGTTATTTGGAACCTCGGCTCCCGTAACTGAAAAATCAAATATTTTGTCTTATCTAAATCTATGGTGAGCATAATATTATTAAGTCGATTTTCTATATCGGCCATTAGTGAAAATGCATCAAATATCACAAAAAGCGTACAGTTTAATGTTTATATTATAAATGTTTTCCATTGTCTAAGTCGGCGTTACCCTTATTTTCTATCAATTTCTATTCTAGCTTGCCGTTAGAAGCAGTCGCTCAGGTGGTTGGCTTCCAACTATACGGACTAACCTATTGTCTTTTATTTATAACTGCTAATATTTTTCAAATAAGTTTATGTGGAGATAGCGAGACAAAATTATTGCTAAATTATTTTGTTTCGTTGTCAACTTAGTCGTCGTTCATGAAATTATCCATTCCAAGGTCTTTGATAGCAAGCCATGTCAAAAATGGGTAATTGGGCAGTTCCGATATTTAGTAGATTTCAATAAAACCATTCAACCAATTAAAAGGGGCATTAGTGAATCGAACGGCATGTATCAATAGAGAGGCATTGTTATAAATCTGTATGGTCGTACGGCCCATTTAACCTGCTTTATCAATCGGTAACGCTTGGCGCTGGGGGCGGAGGTCGATGCACTTACATACATCTAGATTGTTTGCCTCATACACGTCACAGTATAATATGCCTATAACATTGAAAATCAGGATTGTTTTGTTAAATTAAGCACTGTAGTTTGGCAACCAAAAAAATGTACTATGCTTGTAGTTTTTGAGGGAACAAATAGCACGAGATTATTGAATGTAGCTTTTTTTATGTTAATTTTTCACTACCTATATCAGATTTGGTGACGATTTTCTCATGTGCAACAAAGTTTAAAATTTACTAGTCAATAAATCACTCACATATATCGCAGTTAATGGAATAGCCTTAAAATGATAATAATATTTTATTCATGTTACAACAGCACATGCCTCTCAAATGAGAAATGTCAGATAACTAAGCATTCAATGACACTCGCTTAGTTCGTAATGTCACAGCTTATTTGTAAGCAATTGCGAAACATGGGTTATTGTTTAACTCTCTAAACAAACAGAGCTTAGAAAACCGTATAATGTGAACTCCCATGAGAGTCACGGCACGTCGTGCGAATTATAATCCGTCTCATTAGCCTCAAAGAAAATGTCCGCTTTCTTTCTGTATTTAACAAAGATACCATCGAAAGTTCATCGAACAATACTCATGCACGATGACACTGCCGAGTTTTTATCTCACATCGCTAGCTGACTCACTGTCCAATACAATTCTCTTAATTATTATAATTTACATAGCCAAACTCATCCGTATGATAACTGCCCGAACGGAGTGAAAGTATTCTGGATTAATCACACGCTCGACTCTGTAGATACAAGTTCAATGCCTTTATTATGGACTGTTATTTAAATTATCTTATTCTTTTGCTTTCTTGCGAGATGAAAGAAGCCCGCAGGTGGTGCCGTAATGCTGTTCAACATTAATAGTTATCGTAAGAAGATACAATGAACATAACATTGTCCCTGCGTCTTGTTGATTATTATTTAAAACACCATCAATCAAGATTAATATTCGTATTTAGTCTTAAAATAATAAGTGTATGTGGTACACATGTATGTGGTAATTACCTAAACTATGTTTGTAATATAAATTTCAAGGTGTCATTGATCGTTTGTCTAAATAGTGAACGTAAAGTATCCATTTAGTTTTATGTGTAGATAATAAAGGCAGATAAGTTAATAGAATTGCTTCATGTTTCCATGACTATTCGTTTGGAGAAATGGCAATCGCCGCGGTTTCAGGTGTCACGCACTTCTCTGATATAACATCTAGATTGGCACAGAATGCTAGGGGCGTAATAGTGTCGTAATACTTGTTACTTATCATTACTAATTGGCTGTCACTGAAACCTAAACATTCGTTTTGACTGCTGCTGATTTATAAAGGAAAATAATGTGGGAGTTCTCATGAGAAACGAATTCCTTGGAAACAGCAAACCAGTCAGCGGCGCGAGTGTGCGTATATTAGTATTCCTCGTAGGAAATCTCGGTCACAAGACCTGAATAGGTATAAATGACGATGAAGCGTGAGATACACCGCTACATACCTTTTAGTGGCGTTCATTGTCTTCCCAAGACATTTGAAATTACAGTTAGGAAATTGTAAGCTATTACCATATCGGCGTTACGTTTCAATGGGTCCGATGTTTATTTTTATGACACGTATACACTGAGGGGAGTATTAAATGAATAGCAGTTGTTGTAGGCCAGTTTTCATTCATACCCAAGTGTACTTTTAAACTAGATTCGATTCAAAATCATAGAAAGCCGTTTTGTGTACATATATAGTATCTTACAATTAATTATCTCGATTTTATCAATGCTTTGTGAAGATAAGTGAAAATTAATATTGAATTACGTTTATGTTGAGCTTAATTGTCTTCGAAATCTATTAGAAACTATATATTTTGAAAACAAATTGATTTAGTCTTCAGAATGTGGACTAGTACTTATTTTGCGAGTCGCATTAAATAGTCTAAATAAACGTCTCATTTCTTCGAAACTAGGTTGGCTGAATTTAGCTAACTATATTTTCAACAAACAAAGTTGGTCTACCGAAAAATTCCAACCGCTCGGTGGAAGATCTTTCCCTTGTCTCGTATATTCTTTACAATTATAAATAGTTCTTGATTACAATTAAATTTCAAAACACTTGTTTCATTTATGAAATCAAATAAATATTTTATTTTATTTAATGTTACTATAATCTATCTCTGTATTTATTCTTCGAACTCCTGTGTAGAATAATATGGAATGACTCGTTGCAAAGGTGCGATGTACAATTACACTTATTAGCACAATTTAAGCATAACGTACTCAAGACATGTACTTTCTAACAAACCGCTTTTATATTCTAAACAAACAAAAAACAAGAGTATTACGTGTTTTAATTTGAAACTAGTCACAGTCTCAACGTGGGAACGTTGTAATGTCCTCCCGTTTACGTAATATCATCGACTAATGGTGTAACAAGAAACGAGGCGTGGGTTCCGCCTATGCTAGAGCAGCGGCATCCGGTTAATTTTGCACCTTCGGGGCTCATGCCGCAGATAAGAACGCAGTGAAAGTCCTCCGCGGAGAAGAACCGTCTATCGCGTAGGGTAAAACACCCAGTAGTCAGCCTTTTAGTGGGATTCTTGACTTGATTCACCTGTATTTTTAAAAATAAAAGAACTTAAATGAAAAAAAATTTTTTTACAGAAAGTTCGTTTATTATTTTTACTAAAGAGATACAATTTTTTTTTAAATTTTGTTAGAATTATATAAAAAATCAATATTAAACAAAATATGGCACTTTTTACCGGTAGTCAGCCTCATTTCTCCACAAGTCAGCCATGTCTTACCCTATAGTCAGCCTTTTACTTATTATTGCANGACCACGCCTTCAGACGTTGAAAAAGCTCCAGGCACTTTTCATCATTCAATATATTCAATACTTTTTTATCGCGGACATCGACCTCTTGATTTTTATGGTCAGAACAGATTGAATCGATAATGCTTGTAGTAATTTCTATGAGAAACCATTCGAGATGTGTGAAAAATGACCGAAGCCACCTTTACTGTTTTGTATACTTTAAATATGTACATATTTGTCCGACATTACAATTTAAAAAAATGATTGCACTTTTTTAGTAGTACTGGAACTTTCCTTTCATTTTCTATCTGGAAAGGCAAAGGTATCATACCATAAAACCTAATCTTTCATAAAAAATTTAATCAAAAATGCTAATATGAAGTGAAATGAAATTAAGTTGATTAATTTGGAACATTAATCAATTAGCATGAAATTAAATGACATAAAATGAGATAATATGGGATGAAATATAATCTCAGTAAAAAGGTGGTTATTTACTGAGACTTTTTCCGTGGATTTCTTGAAGCTACGTCCAACGGCTTTTGTTTAATTTTCTTACATTGTCCACTTTCACAGATACTAAACAGTTAATAAGCCACCGTTATTACACAACCTGAAGAAACACTAAATAGACAAAAACAATTCACACAACTTCGCTACGCGCGTTCCCGCCAAAAAGTTCTTGTTGCACTTTTTTTTAATCCAAAAAATGTAAAGTCGTAGATTATGAACATTAAATATTTTATAATTTCATAGGTTTTAAATATTATGTAGTCTTCGTTTTAAACAAGTTGTGATGCTAGAACAGAAATATATTAGCTTGAGGCTAAGTTAAGTGAAGTTGTTCTTACAGCTATGCTTTGTAGTCATAAGTTTCGTTCTACGATCTCTTATTTCATGATGAGTAGCAGAATTAACACTGTTGTATCTATGGTCTACGGTAGCCGCTTAGCACGACGCTGTGAGTTCCCTTGCCTATCTACGCCAATCAAAGAACATATTGCAAATTGAGAGGAGACACTGTTGAATTGGACTTGATCAAATTTTATTGCGTGGGCTATTGAGGTGAATTGAGAGTTGTATGGGAACCGTTGTTGAAAATTTGAATGAGAGGTGTATGTCTAATTTATAAAATATAAGGATTTTATTTTAAGTATAGTAGTTAAGGGTCTTGCGGCCTTGGCAATTTCTCCCGAGAAGTAATAATGCGTTTCTTTTCGCAGGACTAGGAAGTCGTTATATTAAAAAACTGAAATTTAGAAATCATGCTCAAGGTGGGTGGCAGCATTACATTGTTCACGTCTATGGGCTCCGAAAATCACTATAAATGATTTAATCCATTTATCCATATCATCCACATTATTGCAATCTATACATTCGCTTCGTTTAAGAAACATAAAAATACCTATTTGGTAAATACGCATTAAATTTAAGAAATAACAGCAAGGGCACATCAAACTTTGAAGGAAACGATTGAGTGCCACGATTCGGCCATTGCATGAAAATGAAAACGAACGTAACTCAATTAAAACTAACAATAAAGTCACATTAAATTGACAATGACTTATCGATACGAATTTTTATTTTATTTCTAAATACAGAGCACTTTCACTAGTTCAACCTTCTCGAGAGTGCTTCGGCAAAAAGTTCGCGAATACTTTCGGCGATCTAAATAGCCGAGTCGAGCCAGGGCCGTGAGGTACCTGGTTTCGAACCAAGGTCGAAAAACCAGATGGCATTAACTATAAGTACAACAATACTTTCGCACACGACCGTCGAAAGCGAATACGGTCCCGTTTTGGTGGCAGCATTCTGTGTATAGACGAACGACTTTTTATCATTTCCAAACCGACGAACTATAAACAGCATAAATTATTCGTTTTTATAGTGTTTACTTTCCACGTTACGTAATCGTATCGTGAAGGCTGATAAGTCAATGAAAAGGTTTTAATTAACGTGTAGGCGTTTCAACGGGTCCTGTAGTGATTGTTAGTAGGTAGATGGTGTCGTGTAACACATTATGCTCGGTTGTTTTATGTTGGGCAGTACAGTCGTGACTAAAACAGAACACGACTATAGCTCGACCCAATATAAGTTAATAATTAAATTAAATAATAACAAGGGATATTAAATGTGAATTGTTATTAGCAAATCATTTTTATATATAGGACATTGAATTTTGAATTGAAGATTAGTGAAGATTTATTTTTGTTTTTGATTGTACTGCTTTCTCGACCGTGCCTATTTTTATAGTGTAGTCATGATCTTCAATTACGTATACCGTCACTCTATCGCGCTGGCACCAGGAGGATGGGACGACGCCACGGCGGCTGCGCCCTGCGATGCGGTCCACTTTGTTTTCGTCGCTGTCGGCGGTGTATCGCGTTCCGACCCGGCAAGCTGGTTCTGACCCAGCAGGGTATCTCGGAACGCAAATCGATTATCGCCTTGAGAACCCGTTGATCGAGCGTCCTCGGGGTGGCGCCGCGTGTCTGGTTGTAGTGATGACCGCGGGAATCCTCCTACTCTGACCAGGTTCTCACCCTGGGCGGAGATCGGACGTCGCGGGTGTAAGAGTGTAGGGGAGTCGTTTAGTATGGTAGGGTCCTAAAAACACACTTGGGCTTGCAGTTCACAGTCGCGGACCAATACCACATGCCTCGCACGTTCTCTAGGCACGGGGACCTCGTAGGATGTTCGGCCCCCGGCCCGAAAAAGTAGGACAGCTGGTATTCCAACGATAAGGACTACAGCATCATCCTCGGATTCGGAGGCCTTGCCAGACCGTGGGTTTAACTGCATATTTCGCACTACCTACATTTTTATATACAATTTATATATTTCTTAATTTACATTTCATATCTATATAGTTGCATTTATGTACACACATTTGCATGCGCCTTAGACGCGTTGTAACCAATTACTTTAAGCATGATAATAAAAGATTGAAATATCATGTTAAATTCATTATTAAATTTTATATTCGTTCAAGATTAGAAACTAAACCTATAAATACCTCAATATACTTGTCTTTGTACATAAATATGTATACACTATAGGTAATTAACTAAAGCACATAGCTTATCGGTATAAGCTCTAAGTTTTCTTTAAATGACTAATTTAAAGACACTTTTTTTTCAAACCAAGCTTTGTTGTCCACCTGATCTGCACAGTGAAATGTGCTTTCTTGATAAATATAATATGTCATATGATGTCTTATATTATAATATGTCAAGTAATATAATATAATATGTGAAGTACTATTATACAATTAGTACAGATAACTTTCTTATAACACGGTATTTTAAAATACGGTTCCACTCTAACACGTAAAGAAAAATTCCCCAAAAACCTCTTATAATGAGGTACAACTGAGGTTAAAAAATTATAATATTAAAAAAATGACAATCTGCACTATGAACACACAATATATTGGAATAACCGAAATTTTACTGCTTATTTTTTATGTAAAAGGTAAATAAATAATTGAGATGTTACGTTCAGAAAATTACTCTTCTTATTGTTTTTTTTTTTATGATTGAAGGATCACTGATGGCCCGGAGGCCTTTCCAGTTTCACCAGGACAGGTGACTCTTCTTATTGTATTGACTTCTAGTCTCATATAACGCGTGTTCGCGCAACACGTGACTGTGCAGGAACGTATCTACCGTATTATAAGAGGGTTACCTGTATTAGATGCACATTAATCCAACAATATCCAGACACATAAACATTCCCACTGCACATTCTTGACACGTGGATGAAAATAAAACGGCCACTATAAGTTGCTTTAAATAGAATTGTATGCATTCACCGAATATTTCGTGCAGACAGACGAGCTATATGATTCTCTACTGTTTTGCAGTTATTCTACATAGACAAACACATTGTTCTATTTTCAAATTGGGTCAGCCATTATACGACAGGAGAAAATTAAACAAAACGCTTCCAGCCTTGGCACAATAACATTTAATTCTAGCGCAGCAATTAATTTAAACTAGTTGAAGTTGTAAACGATAAAATCATGATCGATGACAAATCGTATGCGTAGGGAGATTGGTTTGGAATGTTTTAATGTAGGTAGGTAGACAATAGAACTGAAATAGACAAGTCCAATTAGAAATGTATCGATAATATTATATTGATAGTCTTACTGACTTTTTATTTCACCACCGGCTGACGTTTATTATATTCTCGTATACTAGTACTACAACATCATTTTGCAATTATAACTTGCTTTACTTTACAGTCTTTTTACTGGTGGTAGGACCTCTTGTGAGTCCGCGCGGGTAGGTACCACCGCCCTGCCTATTTCTGCCGTGAAGCAGTAATGCGTTTCGGTTTGAAGGGTGGGGCAGCCGTTGTAACTATACTGAGATCTTAGAACTTATATCTCAAGGTGGGTTTTTTTTTTTTTTTTTTTATTGCCCTTGTAGACAGATGAGCATACGGTCCACCTGATGGTGAGTGGTTACCGTCGCCCATGGGTGGCGCATTTACGTTGTAGATGTCCATGGGCTCCAGTAACAACTTAACACCAGGTGGGCTGTGAGCTCGTCCACCCGTCTAAGCAATAAATAGAAATAAAAAAAGGTATTGCTTTATCTATGAGCGTTCTTTAAAAGGCGTAGTTCGTTTACAATTATCAAGCTATCAAATAACTAAATGATGTGATACAAAATTGTGATACAAATACAAATCGTGACGTTACTAAACCGTTACCCGACTGGCACATATCCACACTTGATAAATTTAAAACTAAATCGACGGTACACTACGCATTAAATATAAAAAAAAAAAATTAAAACACGCCGACCTTAAACTAAAGTTGGAGCACTAAAAATTAAAGGCTATCCGAATTTTAATCGTATGCGTCCCCGTTTTTGCAAGCGATATGGCGCATGTGGGAGTGCCAAAATGGTGGACTTTAGTGCGAGTATATTACAGGATTTCAAGGCTTGTTACCTCTCCGCGATACGTTGAAACGTTTGGCGGCTTGGTCAAGGTCACTCGGATTAGAGTCATTGTCGATTTCAACGATTTCATAACATGCATTTGCATAGTCGTCCCCTTATAAGTTTAATTCGTCGTCAAACAAAAAAAACCGGGTGAAAGGATCGGCAATTTTGACCAAAACAAGCCGTTGCTTCACGACACAATAATGTAAAAGCCGCAATTTAAATATGTTTCATCCCTCGAAATATTTTACAGTTGAGAAGCAGCGGACAAATGCCTAGGGTATACGATTATCGCCTCGACATCTCCGCCGGCCGGATATTACTGGTGGTAGGACCTCTTGTGAGTCCGCACGGGTAGGTGCCACCGCCCTGCCTATTTCTGCCGTGAAGCAGTAATGCGTTTCGGTTTAAAGGGTGGGGCAGCCGTTGTAACTACATTAAGACCTTAGAACTTATGTCTCAAGGAGGGTGGCGCATGGGCTTCAGTAACCACTTAACACCAGGTGGGCTGTGAGCTCGTCCACCCATTTCAGCAATAAAAAAATAAAAAAAGAGCTTGGGGTGAGCTGCGTGTCTGGTTGCAGTGTTGACTGTGGTAACCATTGCCCAGATTCGGCCTCGGACCTGGATCGGGCGTCGTGCGAGTGGGCAAGGTAGCTTAGTGGACTCCTACCATTTTCGGCAAACGATTCCCAGATAACACGCGCACTCCTTGGGCGCGGGAACCTAGAAGGAGGTTTGGGTCCGCAACTCGAAAAAATAATCCGTTCTTAACACAAAAAATATTTATGCTAAATATGTAGGTACTTTATTGACATAATCGAATAAGCGTATACCTACACCTAAATATGTATAAAGCCTTTCGTGTAATTTCAAAACAAATAAATTATAAATATAAAATAGAATTATTAAGTTTAGTTTTGAGACTAACTAAAACTTTATCGTCAATAAAGACACTTCTTTAAGCCTCACTTTCATTTTAGATTGATGTCGGAAGTGGCTGTTCAAAAGAGTCATTACGGTCGACTTCTATCTCAATAGATTGCATGTTAAAGTAATTTGTAAAACAAGCAATTACGGAAGCGACAGAAAATTTAATTCTTTATAACCGAATTCGACCAAGGCGTCTCGGACGGCCTTACACTACTTGGAGCACTTAAATATTTTATACGACCGGAAGACATTTATAATACGGCTATTGTTCCCAGGATAACGCCGATTCAATCGTTTTAAATACAATGTCGAGATCTTCTATGTGTTTGATTTCGAACAAGGACAAAGTTAACGTAATTCGTTACGTTTGAAAATAGTACTTTACGTTATAAGTCCTGTGAAGACAAGAGTCAACATTTTAGGCGAGTACTTTTTTTTTCAAATCTATCTATCTATATATGTATATAAAAATGAATTGCTGTTCGTTAGTCTCGCAAAAACTCGAGAACGGCTAGACCGATTTG
Organism: Bombyx mandarina; assembly: GCF_003987935.1. Next base: position 2,180,286 of record NW_021011526.1, on the reverse strand, counting down.
GCTAATTTTGGTCTTGAATTATTCGTGGAAGTTCAGAGAAGGTTTAAAAGGTGAATAAATATGAAAATGCTCGGAATTAAATAAAAATAACAATTTTGTTTTTCCTTTGATGTGTCCCTCGTCGGACGGATACCTTTTTGTTTGTTTTAAGTTTATTTTATACAGAAGTTTAGGTCTTTTATTTATCGATTGAGGCACTACCGAGTCTGCCGGGTCAGCTAGTATACTAATATTTTTCGTGAAGAAATACACATACCACAAAGTGTAGAATAAGTAGATATTACGTAATCTTTAAATATTAAAATATCACAGAATTTGCATAGATAGTGGCGTAGTTACAAAATGATCGGTTCTGGACACCAACGCCCACGGGCATCATATTAAATAAAACGTTACGAAAAGCTCTAACTAACTCAAGCCACTGACGATATATTGCAAATTTTATGTTTACTCACAATTCGATCGTACGAGTATTTGTTAATTTTTTTGTCAATATTACCGACAGAAGTGTGAAATGTAAAATCATAAATATCGGTAGCGGTTGTGTGGGATTGCGTTTAGAATAGTCTTTTATGTATTACTAGTGAAAGGTGTTGTGTCCCTAAATGCATGAAAAACACGCAGAGAGAGTGAGTAACATTACCATCAACACAAGACAGGCGGTGCCAGAGTTATTCAAAAACCATTCCTAAAACCATTATTAGTTCGATGCTTTCAATGAACACTACGCTAACTCCAAATTCATAGGTTTACAGGAGGAGCGTTTAAACGAAAAAAGTTGATAAAATATTTATTATTGCAGATATATTTGAGTCGACTATTATCAAAGCCGGCAATGTGACTTTTGGACAATTATTGGTAAATCAGAAAAACGAATTATTGACTTTGTATTCCATTGGCAGTCACAAAACTCTTCTGAACGACATCTTAGATAAATAACAGGTTAAGTATATTAACCTTTATTTAATGCAGGTTTTGAACCGTATTCTTTGAAGGAGACGATTATATTCAAATTAACCTGTATTGACATATCAATAACATTTTTTTGTCCAAATGCACAGATTGCCACCTTTGATAATAGACGACTCATTTATGGTTTTTTCTTGTGTAGCTAGCTGATTTACTCTTGCTTCGAACTCCATCAATAATGATTTGTAATACTTTTAAAATAGTGAAGCGATTTGCGTGAAAAACGAAAATTTCAAAATTTTGAGTTAGAGTAGTGTTCATTGGAGGCATCGAGTTGTTAGTAAACGTATTAATACTGTACCTACTAGAAGTTCTAAAGTGCTAATAACAATTGTATAATTGAATCGGCTTATCCGGAACAGATCAAGAATAAACAGAACCACTTACAGTCGTTTTTTGATAACTATTCTATTAGCTATTATCAAATATTGCATATAGCAAATATATTTTTTAAATTTCTCTAATGCATTTATTGTACCATATTTTATCTTGTATGCTAGTAGTTTCATTAAATTAAAGAATTCTTCACTGCAACGGCAGCCTTTAGAAGTGAACGGTAAGTTCTTATTACGAGTTCTGATGCAATATGCACTTGTGTTAAGGTGTAATGGATAACAGAATGGCTTGAAACTGAATTACTGCTGCATTCCATTACCTTAACTGGTTAGTTGTCATACACTCCGATTTATAGTCTCTAATCATTGTATACAAGTTCTCGTGCGTAATAAGCGCGTAATATAACGGAATATTAGAATTAAAGATCGTAAATCTTCATTGTGCCTTTGTTTTTTTGTAATAAAATGATGCATGACGGAAATATTTTCCGTGTTCAGTCAGAAGGTCTGTGACGACCACTTCGAATAAACTCCACAATTAAAACTAGATGCTTGAAAACATGTTTTTTTAAATGTCTTTGCTTGTGTTTTAATTATTAATCGAGTTTTTATTTCATATTGATCTAGATTATCTCTCTTGGATTTAGTTGCTCTAAAGCACATTTAGACGCTCGAGTGTTTGAAGCTGTATTGAGCTGCGCTTAAATTATTTTGATTAATGGTGATGTTACTTTAAAAACTCGTATGATTATTTCTATACGCAGTAATACATATATTAATATAATGCTTGGTAATATTTTAACACCAATAAACTAATCAAACTATAGGCACGTACATTAATTAAAGATACCTTTTTATATCATACACATATAATTTATAGGGTAAGTTTAAATTTGATTTGTAATGCAAATTAAATTTAAGTGTTTAATATAGCTTAAATTTTCATGTACATAGTTCATGTGTGACTAAATTTTCAATCATTATTGAGGAATGTTTTCCGTCAAGTAAATTAATTGAAGTAATTAAAGAGTTACTAAGATGTAAGCTGAAGAATGGTCGGTAGTGTTCTCTGAATGTTATATCAGAGTCGGTAAACAGCGGCTTGGCTCGGTAGGCAGAGGCTGGATTCTGCTTCTGGCATTGCTGATGTCCACGGGCGATGGTAACTACCAACCATCAGGTGGGCTGTATGCTTGTCTGCCTACAAGGGCAATAAAACAAAGTACTGTCAGAGGACTAAGAGACAAAGGATTGGTTTCTTTCCATCACATATGCTTTCTCAGCTCGAACGAAGATTTTGTTAAAGCTTACAAAATTTGATCCGTCTTATTCAGTTGCCACCACCAAATAACCAGTTATTTTCCTCGCGCTGTTGCAAATACTTACGGCAAATTTTTTTTTAGGAAAAGTACCTAGTTTTAAAATCTTTTTCATCTCTTACATATTTTCTTCACGTCTGCCAGCATGTTATGTATATAAAATAAATCGCAAACTAGATAAAATAAATCGAAAACTTCTTAGAGCCAACGTTTTTCATTTATTCTTCAAGAATTTACCATGCATTCTTAAAATACACCTCACGGAACTAGTTTTTGTGTGTGAAAGCACGCACGCAGTTCATTCATTCCGTCGTGGTTAAACAAATATTATGTTCCCTATGGTGTCGTTTGTCAATGGATGCCGAACGTTGACTCGATCTTGCATGCTTCGACCGTGACCGGAGGGACAAGGGGGACAAACGAAAACGCATTGCATTTAAAAAAAACCTTATTAACTAATCAAGGATTAATATGCAATGAAGATGGTGAAATTTTTTGCACCAGATCTTTTAAGCTATTGCATAGCTTTAATCGCGGGCCTTGAGCGCGGCGACCGAATCATGAAATTCCGTAACGAAAAAACCTAACACCCCTCACTCCGCCTACCATGTAGCTCGCCTTCAACACATTCACACGTTGCGCTTGTGTAGTGTTTGTGAATAAGCGAGTGGCGTGACGTCACACTGCATGCGCATCATGAAAAGTCTGTCCATCTCTCTCTCGCGCGGTCTAGCTTATGAGTGTGAAGGGGACAGTTTAGGTTTTGCTTTTATTAATGTTTAATACAGCGTGGTATTCTTTTATTATTGTTTTAATATTAAATTATCATTGTCTAATTATAATTGCATAGGTTGATAAAAAATGTTATGCAATAGCTTTACCGCGACAGTTCCCGAGTGCCACACGTTTGTTTTTTTTTGTTTTTTTTGTTTTGTTATTGCTTAGAAGTGTGGACGAGCTGACAGCCCACCTGGTGTTAAGTGGTTACTGGAGCCCACAGACATCTACGACGTAAATACGCCACCCAACTTGAGATATAAGTTCTAAGGTCTCAAGTATAGTTACAACGGCTGCCCCATCCTTCAAACCGAATCGCATTACTGCTTCACGGCAGATATAGGTAGGGTGGTGGTGCCTACCCGTGCGGACTCACAAGAGGTCCTACCACCAGTAATTACGCAAATTATAATTTTGCGGGTTTGAGTTTTATTACACGACGTAACATTTGGTAGTACGTATTTCATTAGAAAAATTGGTACCCGCCTGGGATTCGAACACCGGTGCATCGCTTAACACGAATGCACCGGACCTCTTATCCTTTAGGCCACGACGACTTCGAAATACCTAATTACTTAATTACAAAAAACACTGATGTTATAGTATTGTGAGCGCGAATGATGTTCAATAACACAATACGCCCTAACACCAGTAAAGGCGGGTTGGTTTAATACACAGATAACCACCAATAGATTCCGCATACAGGGCCACAAATGTTCACAGCACATTAGTGATTTAGCTAGTATATGAAGTGACGCTAAGAATCACGACATCAGTGTTGACCAAGTTTGAGACCCGTAAGCACGCCAAGTTCTTGCCAATATTTAAAGATAGTTTTAAATTCAAATACTATTATAAATGGCTTCCTGGGCAATAAAATGGTGTGGCAAGTCATCTAAGATATCTGGTTATCATAAAGATGGCATAACATTTCATCGGTAACTACTGTTACTTGTCTGTACGGGGGTTATCTGTGGTTTAATAGGTACGCTGGTGGTAATATATCGATGGTACGTTGATACAATTCTCAAAGAACGTTGTTGTCTATACTCCGGTGAATACGTTTGTCGCTTTTTTATAAGGCCTGCCGGAAGAAATGGGGTGGTTTTATTCTATTTGATCTCGATGGGCTACGGTAACTATTTAACCAAGTGGGCTGCAAACTCGTCTATATAACTAGGGCGATAAAAAAAGAGTATTTAGAGAAAGTCAATAGAGAGGTTACAAGCAAAAAAAGAGATAGAATTTGTATGTTTTTTTTTGTATTGAACTAATGTAGCATCCTTTTGCTAATTGAAGCTTATCTAAATACAATCTGTAAATTTTACGTACCTTAATTAATATCGTTTCCTCAATTGTTTGTTCCTTACATTTACATTAAGTCTGTTAATATTGATACAGTTGATTGCAGATACATTGAAACATTGATTTTAACCATTTCAGTACAAGGATAAATTTATTTTTATTATCTTTCATGCAATCATGCGTGAGCAATGCACATTTCGTGGGTGCTGGGTCAATTCACTGATTTAGTTCTTAGCGGTTAATGGTACTGACTCCTGTGTCACCGGGTTTGATTCCCAGTTAGTTTCTTTATAAAAGATGTTCGGTGTACGGGTTTCGGTCTTGATGTCTTCCTGTATGTCTTTTTCGTTAGATCTACATCGATGAAGAAGTAGCATATACACAGAAGAAAATCGTATATTGGGATAGTCTAATAATTTAGGTTTTTAATTAGAATATTAAAAAATCTCGTTTATAATTCTTTGAATGTTTTTTTGTGGTAGATTATATAATTCATTCGAATTTACTCGAGAAAATTAAACTTTCATTAACATTACTCATCATTCTGATGGTGGTTTTTCTTGGAACTCTATATATAATTTAGTCATAAACAAATTAAGACGTACCCTTTGAACCAGGAAAATACATTTAGTTTTTAAATCTAAAACGGGAACAAAAACCACGAGATTGAACGCATATTAATACAATTAAATGTACATCACAAGATCGTTGCTTCAATACAAGATAAAAACTTCGAACGAAAAACATAGATTAAAACTTAATAAGTTAAACACGAATCGCATAAAAAGCAGTAATAAAATAACGAATGAGCTAAAAAAAAAAAAAACAAACATTGCTTCGCAGAAAGGTCACGGTTATATGGATTTACATAATGTTCACAGTCCACAATCGGGTACGAATCAGCATGATTATCAAGTGCTCAATAAATATTTTCACGCCACGAACGTACCGCGACATTCGCAACCGCGTACTCGCCTCGCGATCAATGTATTTATCTTAAACGAGTTTAATTTAAAATTAAATGTAACCGAGGTTAAACTAATAATTGTTTCTGAATTAGTTTTGTGCAGCCGAAAAAAGTGGCAAACGAAAACAATCTTCAGAGAAAACAGTCCATTAGCTTAGCGAACCCACATTGATCATTGATAGATAAGATTATGGGAATGGGTTGCGAACTCTCTGGGTGGGCTGTCGCGTTCGAGAAATTCTTTGTGCTCAACAATGGTCGTTACATTTGGCTTACATTCCATGACTACAAACTTAAGGAAACACTTGTCGGAATAATCGACAATAAAATCAAGTGCAGATACTAAAATCATAACATGTGATAGTCAAACTATCGAAATCGAGAAAGGTGTGAGAGAGCTGTGTCGGCGGGCTCTCTGCATAATTTCTTGTAATTCATCAGAACAGTCTGCTGTGTAATCAAGCCGTGGGTGGCACCTTTTAGTTTGGCCAGACACTCCACACATGCATTTTGAGAAAACACAAAGGACTTAGACAACTCGTACGCCGTTGTTACAACTGATAACGCTTTCGTTTGACATTTAATAAACTTTAACAGTTCAGTGTTGTTTCTTATCTCCAAATTATCTTTCCTGTCCTACATTTTAAGTACGTGTTATCTATTCATCTATCGCATACCCTATCCTGGACGCTACGAAGCAGTTTCAGAATCAACAAAAAAAACCTATAGTTACATTTTAAACAATTAGGATTTTCATAATATTTGATTAATACATTTAAGTACATTCACGATTAGTCAGAATTATTATGCTTCAAGTAATTAACAGACATTTATTAAATAATAAACGTTGCGCGTATCTCTAAATTACTTTCGATTAACTTTCAATGAAGATATAAAATGTGAAAGCTTTATAGACTTGTTACATCAGCTGACTTTTCTTTGTTTTGGTTGTTAAACTATCATGGAGCATGTACGACGAGCAAGGTGTGTGGTCGATCCCTAGGAAAACAGGTTTGAGCTCGCGTCCGGCCTGTTATAAAAAAAACATTCAAAATTTTACGACGCAAACCAACCAGCCCGGCTACAAAGGTATTTTTTCGTGTATCACCCAATAGAACTCACTTTCCATAGCACACTAACATAGTGATACAATCTCCGTAATGCGTTGTGTCGCAAACGTAACGTAACATAAACAATCTGCAGAGACATTTATTTTGTTACAAGTAGCAATAGAACAGATGTTCTTCTGAAGATAAAATGTATTCAACTGTCATAACACAACCGTTGTGTTTGTTACATTCATTCATGACGACATTCTGGGCTTCGAGGTGGCGTTTGACATTCGCAAGACTATTATCTGCATAGTATGTCGTTAATAGCATTTTTAAATATGTTATGTTATTAATTTGTGTCTATTGACAAAGATCAAGATATGTAAATGAATTTTTGATAATCTTGCTTAACTGTTAATTACTGTACCTGTTTTTACTGGTGGTAGGACCTTTTGTGAGTACGCGCGGGTAGGTACCACCACCCTGCCTATTTCTGCCGTGAAGCAGTAATGCGTTTCGGTTCGAAGGGTGGGGCAGCCGTTGTAACTATACTGAGACCTTAGAACTTATATCTCAAGGTGGGGGCGCATTTACGTTGTAGATGTCTATGGGCTCCAGTAACCACTTAACACCAGGTGGGCTGTGAGCTCGTCCACCCATCTAAGAAATAAAAAAATAAAAAAAGCGAGCTACCGCATTTGGAAATTTTAATCTAGGTTGAATTATCGGACCGACATCTATGTATGCTTACTGAGCTTTGCTATTGGCAGGACCTTTTGTGAGAGGCGCCAGTGACTGCCGGTCCAGCTTTCCGTGGGGTAAGATGTCGAAATTTACGTTCGAAAACACAACCAGCTCGATTCCTTACAAAATTCAATCCATAGACACGGCCCACTGAGTTGCTCGCCGCATCTTCTCAGTGGGTCGCGTTTCCGATCCGGTGGTAGATTCTGCGAAGCACTGCTCTTGCTAGGGCCAGTGTTAGCACCACTCCGGTTTGAGCCCCGTGAACCTACACGTTAGGGTGAAGCTGAAATAGCCTCTCAAGACTATCAACATAGGTAGGAAAAAAAAACTCTCGGCGGGGATGGAACGCTTACACGGCGAGAATGTGTAATCGATTTGATTTTCATGCTTATTATAATGCAATTATTAACAATTATTATTAAAATATTGCAATTATTATTAAAATTTCTGCGATTTTCGCATACTATCTTGCACGTATTCTTGGTAGGCTGTTCAAGTTTTGGGCCAAAAAAATTTGTGTCGGAATGTTGTTGTGGCTGGATCAATTTTTATTGTTCTGTCACCAATCAACGTGCTCAATACTCAGTGCTCAAACTGACTCAAGTTCAATGGTACAACAGCTGTCTCATCCTTGAAACCGGAAAGTGTGATTGCTTCCTCGCTGTATCAGTCAGGATGACGACACAGATTCACAGAGTACTACAACACGATAACTAAAAAAAAGTATGAAACAATATGCTAAAATACCGTCAGTATAAGATTCTCATAGAAATGTGATTAAATACATTATCGTAGATTTAAAGTGCAGTCATTCAGTTACAAAGTCGACATTCCATTCGAGCGAGTCCGAAAATAGAAATATCGCTGGGAATTTTGCAGCAAAGCGATTGCCAATACCGAAGGTATTCGAAATTGGCTTGAAAATCTCGAATAAATAATAGGAAAGAATGACGTCCCAGTTTGTGGTCACGTGTGGCCGGGGGCCCGAGATGAAAGTGGAAGCGTGGGCGTTAACGAGCCTTGATATGGAGATCACTTGACGTTCATATCGTGAGAAAGAAACGTGATAACTCGGTCCTTCATACGACATGCCATAGTCAGCATCTAAGTGAATGTTGAATGTTCAATGAAACAATTCAATTAAAGTTGAGATTGATAATGCTTTAGTGATATAAATTAGCGTGAAATTTCACAGTTTCAACAAGGTTAATTTGTTTGGCTTAGTACCGATAAAATCGTAATTGTAGTGGAATTTTAGTAGTGAAGTTTAGGTTAGTTAACTACTTACCTAATTCTTCGGTTTTTGCTAGTCGTTGACACATTTACTATTTTTGCCTTTAAATCTCGCGATTTTATTGTTATTACGTTATTTCCGACGCTTCGGACAGTCGTCAAAGCAGTTTTACATATGAATCCTTTGATTTTATGAATTTGGCAACGATTTATGGCACACGCAAAACTCATTAGGCAGTCAGGCTGCGTTTCGTGCTCTTGACCCCCAGACCGCTGTGACTCATTGTCGTTCTAATTGTCCGGCTTGTCTTCACTGCATTGTCACATCGAATTATGTGAGAACTCATCAAGCACAGCGAATTGCTTATTAGAAATATGGTTGAAAATTATTATTTATTCATCAGTTTAATTCGAGTGATAAATTGGAAACTTTTACTCAATTAATGTTTTTCGATTTGTTCCGCCGGTGAGTAATGTGTCTCATTAACAAAATTTTACTAAGTTGTAGTTATAGAAAGAACGTTAAAAAAAACGAGAGAGGCATTTTAATTTATAAGCCCTTAAATCAAGTTTACGGCGAGCGCTTATTAATATCACGTTTGCGCTCCCTTAAATGGTTTCAAACGGTTTCGTATGATAGATCTTTTACGGCCGCTCTGCTCATAAATATTTAACTTTCACCAATAACATTTGGATTCATTGTAAGAGCATAAAGTTTCGGGCTATAACATTTCGTGAGTACTTGTAAAGCGGGCGTTAAAGAACGTACTAGTGTTCGTTTACATCTTCGAACGTGTCGCACAATCAAGTATCCTGTAAAAGCTTTCTTCATCTCATTTGTATGCGCGCCGTGGACGTTTATGTGATTGTGTAGGTTTGACTGACAAATAGCCTCGTGCCTCGGTTCTTTGTCGGCGATGTGTCGACACGACGCATCCCTCATTGTCTAGTTATGTACTCTGTTCCGGCAGATCGTACTACCTTGATTTATCTACCCCAATTCTTCGCCGAAATAAAAACAAGCACAATACACAATAGTTTCATCAAAAGAGTATTATTATTAACAGAAATAGATTATCATGAAATGATTCCACGATCGAGCAGAACGAAGCAATTCCGATGAACTTTGACGGAGGTCGAAAACCTGTCAATATTTTATCGCATAGCGGTACCGGCATAATATTTACAGCGATGTGCACGTCCCCGTTTGCACTGAAGAGCGGTCTGCTCTTAGTTAAATAATATTTACACGCACTTCGCTTCTGTGAATGTGTGGTTTCCGGTGCACATGCGTTTAACTTTAGAATGTCGCCGAGAAGCAATGCGGCACAATAATATAACAAATGCCACGGCTAAAACTACATTTATTCATAGCATGCATTGAAAACGTTATTTTTATCATAAACTGCCGCGTCCAATTTATTTCAAACTGTAAGCGGAATTAAGCAATTAGGCCAAACGTTTCCGCTTGACTTTTGCAAGGTCCCCGTTGAGGAAAAGCTGTGTTCGTATAATTTGTCATTCCACGCTTAGTCGGGGTAAAATAAATCGCATTTGAATCTCATAGATTACGTTGATGCTTGCGCACATCAAATTGAAATGTTTTGTTGGCGCCGTGCCTCCTTTTCCATCGATTTAATGTTGAAAGCACAAAGATAAATACATAGACTATCCTCACGCGTTACATCCGTCCCAGTTTTAGGAATCACATTACGGTTTGTTTGTTTTTACTGACGGTATTCGGTTCAAAAAGTTCGAAACGATCGTGCGATGCAGTTTGTGGAACAAATTTTATAAATAGTTTTAGGCTTTAAGTGTTAAAGTGTTTCTTTGGTATCGGTAGGCAGCGGCTTGGCTCTGCCCCTGGCATTGCTGAAGTCCATGGGCGACGGTAACCACTCACCATCAGGTGGGCCGTATGCTCGTCTGCCTATAAGGGTAATAAAAAAAAAATCTACTTAATCCCGAATGTGATGTTTATATCACAGGTGAATATACCGATTGATTATGTTTAAAAAAATCCTCTTTTTTATTATTTTCCATAGACTAGGTAATAAAAGACCTTCTTTAAATGAAGTCGTCGGCGTCGTGGCCTAAAGGATAAGACGTCCGGTGCATTCGTATGTAGCGATGCACCGGTGTTGGAATCCCGCAGGCGGGTACCAATTTTTCTAATGAAATACGTACTTAACAAACGTTCACGATTGACTTCCACGGTGAAGGAATAACATCGTGTAATAAAAATCAAACTCGCAAAATTATAATTTGCGTAATCACTGGTGGTAGTACCTCTTGTGAGTCCGCACGGGTAGGTATCACCACCCCGCCTATTTCTGCCGTGAAGCAGTAATGCGTTTCGGTTTGAAGGGTGGGGTAGCCATTGTAACTATACTGAGACTTTAGAACTTATATCTCAAGGTGGGTGGCGCATTTACATTGTAGATGTTTATGGGCTCCAGTAACCACTTAACACCAGATGGGCTATGAGCTCGTCCACCCATCTAAGCAATAAAAAAAAAACCTTGCGAATACAAGAACAAGTTTCTTGTGTCACTTTCTGGTCCATAAAACTACCAAACGATTTGTATGTCGTAAAATCAGGAATGTGCAAAGACGTTGACGTATTTATCATAGCAGGTGTTGTGGACTATAAAATTGTCCCATGGGCTAATTGAGGTTATAAATCCATTCTTCAGGCATTTTTACATGACTAAGTGACAAATATACAAACTTTCAAATTTATAATATCAGTATTGAAGCATTTGCAATAAATTTTATGCATCTGCATTTATTATAAAAAAGGTAATACGCAATTGCGTGCGTATTTGAACATATCCCTTCGGGCCATTGACTTGAGTGACGTATCTAGATCAGTATTCGTATTATGATATACCTTCTAAAGTGTCACATACCTTTATTTTCGTTTGGTAATAATAACAATAATGCATTTACTTCTCATACTCAAACTTACATCCATCAGTTAACACACTACCCACTTGAAATTAATTATTTTAGTTTATTTATTTATAAACTACTGACTTACTTGTAGCCATTTCTAGTAATTTAATGTATGTACTCATCTTGTTAGGAGATATTAAATTATGCCAAGAATTTCTTGAGCATGAGCCCTTTATCTTGCTGTTTGAAGTCGTAGCCTACAGGATAAGACGTCCGGTGCATTCGTATTGACCGATGCACTGGTGTTCGAATCCCGGGCGTGTACAATTTTTCTAATGAAATACATACTCAACCAATGTCTCCACGGTGAAGGAATAACATGGTGTGATAAAAATCAAACCCGCAAAATTATAATTTGCGTAATTACCGGTGGTAAGACCTCTTGTGAGTCCGCGCGGCTAGGTACCACCACCCTGCCTATTTCTGCCGTGAAGCAGTAATGCGTTTCGGTTTGAAGGGTGGGGCAGCCGTTGTAACTATACTTGAGACCTTGGAACTTATATCTCAAGATGGGTGGCGCATTTACGTTGTAGATGTCTATGGGTTCCAGTAACCACTGAACACCAGTTGAGCTGTGAGCTCGTCCACCCATCTAAGCAATAAATAAATAAAATCTGGTATGTCGAGGAGTCCCGTCTTACTCCAGGTGTCTTTATGATAAACTTTAGATGTCAAGTTTGTGCTCTCTGCGGCTGCGTTGTCATCAGCCCATATTTTACTGGGTTATCCTTTTTGTCTGCTGCAATCACTGAGTCCACAACAATGTGGTTATTTTAAATGTCAAGTCTCTCACCATATTTTTCCAACGGAAAACTACGAATCTGTTAATTTAGATTTTCGTTTCATGTTTTTCTTTCTTTGTTTAGTAAGAAGGTAGTTAGTTCACATAGGTGTTTATAAAGGGTTAGGCTAATTGTCATAGTCTCACCATTAATTAACACTGAAAATATTATAATGCAATTTGTTCATATTGACATCAAATAACACAAATATAATTATTATTTCAAATCACAGAAATCTCGACAGACGCGATCGATTCGAAAGAGTGTATTTAAAAATATATAACTAGTCAATAAATAATATTATGCAAATTTGGATAAACAAGTGAGATTCGAATGTTAATTAAGCTTCATGGTTCATTCATTCACAGATGTTACTGTATGAATATTAATTTTTTTTTTTTGCGAGAATCATACTATACGAATCAGACGTAGGTATCAATCAGCACCGGTTTTCAGATGTGAAAATATTTGCATTCACGTTCATGAACAATGCGTGAGAGTATTAATTGGCGTGTGACGGCCCCAGCAAGGTTGTTTCCAGTTACTATAATTACCGATACGTCACGTGTCTCGATCTCCGTTCAGCGATCGCTATGTATACAGAAAAACTGGCCCCCTCGAACAAACATACCTAACTAGTCATCACAACCCGTGAAAGTATGTACTAAGAAAGTAGCGTCACTGATTGGTGAAAATGATTGATCAGACTGCCTCTGTTTCAATAGGTGCAAACAGCGAACGTCCGATGGTAGTTCAATTAAAAATATCAATTACTCTTTCGAGAGCGCCTTTCTTATGAATTAAATAGAAATTTATTCCCCGAATTAGTGTTTGACGATAAAATTCAACATCGACAGTCGGCACGTCTTACGTAATCTAATCGTAAAAGAGCATTTTTCGACGAGTTCACACGAAAATTTTTATGCCTGTTCTTGATTGATAGGCGTGGGCAGCTTTCATTAAATTTCGCTCGTTCTCCGACGAATCGAGAATATCGAGATACATTATTCAAAATCGGTGACTAAATTATAACCATCTACAGGAATTTTAACGAGACAGGTCGTCATGGAGAAAACGCCGGCAGCGCACTCGACGTACTCACTGAGATCGCGGCGTCAATCAATTGATTGTCTCCGTTATCTCTGCCTCATCATATTGTCGCATAATTGTTGAATAACATCAACGGTTGTGCAACACTCGCTTTATTATAAAACACTTCGTGCGATGCTGTGACAGGTGATAGACTCGTTTATATCCGATTGTCTCCACGCTTTTTGAATTAGAATCGTCATTGGATGACATAATGTTTGGCGTAAACGATTTATTGTTGACTATCGACCCGCCCTCGCTTCGCTTCGGAAACATTAAATGTTATTATTAATAGCAGAGTCCCGCGATGTTACCCGCGGTTATTTTTGTATCGTGGGTGACGCCGCGGGGCGAAGCTAGTCTAAAAAAAGTTATTCTTTAAGCCTAAGTTACTCTTTAGATCATCAGTGAAAGTCTCGTCAAAATCGGTCCAGCCGTTCCAGAGATTAGCCGGAACAAACAGACAGACAGACAGACCGACTAAAATTTAAAATTTTTTTATTTTGGTGTATGTATTCATATGCACTTAGTAAAAAGCGGTTATTTCAATGTTACAAACAGACACTCCAATTTTATTTACATGTATAGATGAAGCTGTTAATGCAAGACTAATCCCGTGAAGAATATACGTACGTATTTATTAGTACTCTTTTTAATGTAAAATATTCACAAACATGAGTGATTGATGGCAAATCGAATCTCTTGAATGCATTCATTGAAGCTGATTCCTGTCACACGAAGCGACTTCATTATGTAAATGTTATGGGTTCAACGTCCAAGGTAACCTGTAATTATTGGATGTTGATATTTTTTGTCATTTATTTGTATGTGCTACTATTCTAATAAGCTCTTAGCTCTCTTGGCATGGTTGTATTAATGAAGCTATCAACATTTCATCGGTTAATCTGTTTGGATTTGTTCAGTGATTGCTAATCACAGTGGTGTGTATGTAATCACTTAATAAAATAATTCCAAGCGCCGAAACAAAACATCACATCGCGGAATTATGCACGCTTAAGTGATTGCGTTTAAAAACACGTGTGATTGAACCTGTTTCAATTTTAGCTTTTAGAAAGAAGAAAAAAAAACCGTACGGCCATTTATATTGCGCAACGAACTGTTTTAAAATAGCTAGTTTATAATTAAATCGTTTCCAATGCTTCGAAATGTTTCAGTTTTCGTGGTCACGGACGACCGTCGTAAACAATACAATGACTATAAAAATACGAGATTAAGTGGTAAATGGTGTTTTAATTTTATCTGCGAGTCGCGAAAACCGGAGAAAATGCTATAGTTAGTTTTTATTTTATTTGGTTTTATTGCGAGTCGTAAGATCGAATCTTTCTCATAAGTACATACCCATATCAATATTCAAAACATTGTTTTTTCTACCTATGCTGCTCTGCGAAAACTATTGATGATGGAATTGAGAGGCTATTTTAGCTTCGCCCTAACATGTAGGTGAGCTCACGGGGCTCAAACCGGACAGCTGCTAACCCTGGCCCTAGCAAGAGCAGTGCTTCACAGAACCTACCACCGGATCGGAAACGTGACCCACTGTGAAGATCCGGCGAGAAACTCGTCGCAAGCGACGGGTTCGACGAAGACGGTGACCGGATCAAAACATGAGTCTTGATGGGAGTTTTATACAAAGATCTTAAGCATTTTTCTAGAAATATTTTTGGTTACACTACAATCCTACCTATTTCGCTCATGAGACGCAGCCGTTTGAAGGAACATTCAACGCATGTCCAAAGCAATTTTTTATCATTGCGAAACTTTATAAATGTTATAAAGTGTTTTGCGTTTTATAGTATCAAGAATGATCTCACTCATATTCGCGACGTACCGCATATTATAAACGAAATGTGATTAGCATTCACAACGGCTGATTTTGGTGTTGTGTCCGTTGGGTCGGTTGCTGAACAGCCGGATGTCGTAAACTAGACAGGATCCCATGAGCCGTGCCTATCATACTGTGTTAAATAATATTAACAACCTACCAGGAATTGTCTGTGAGCAAGTCCGTTTTTGTCAAATGAATTGAGAGGATTTGATAGTAGCCTTAGCAGAATATACTGGTTTTTAATGGTGGTAGGACCTCTTGTAGGGTAGGTACCACCACCCCGCCTATTTTCTGCCGTGAAGCAGCAATGCGTTTCGGCTTGAAGGGTGGGGCAGCCGTTGTAACTACATTTACTGAGACCTTAGAACTTACATCTCAAGATGGCTGGCGCATATACGTTGTAGATGTCTATGGGCTCCAGTAATCACTTAACACCAGGTGGGCTGTGAGTTCGTCCACCCATCTAAGCAATAAAAAATAAAATAAAAAATATAGGTTATTAATAAAAAAAATATGTGAGTGATTATGAGAATATGGTGGTAGTGCGCCGCGCGGCCTCGATCCCGTTTAGGTCTCACCATGACCTTCACCGAGGAGGAGAACGCCTCTTATAGTGGCCACAGCATAGCGGAGACCCTTCTGCGACCCCTGGTTCGGCGGCGACAGATAATTGCCGTGGGGGATGAGCTCTCTCTTTCTCGTTCCGCCGCCTCCTTCTGCGAGAAGGTAGACTAAGAGAATTTCCTTCCACAATTGGTAGCTACCTTAGCAGGAATTGGACACCGGTACAGTCGCATTGCTTGATAAAAGTGCACTGCACTTGTTATTCTTTCAGCCAAGACAATTTTCCTGTAATTAGCCCTTAGTGGCATTAGTTTTCTCGTCTATTTGGCGAACCAGCATCCTATGTAATTCCTATATCAAGAGCTTGGGTATGTTGCGAGGTGCGAATCTTTTTGTGGCGCGAAGCAGTCCTGCGTTTCGGTTTGGTAATATTTAGACACGTTTTCTCAAAGAAATTCAAGTTTCAGTATTAAATAAGTAGTTTACTGGTGGTAGGACGTCTTGTGAGTAGCACGGGTAGATACCACCATTCTGCTTATTTCAGCCGTGAAGCAGAAATGCGTTTCGGTTTGAAGGGCGAATCAGCCAATGTACTGTTAAAAGTTGAGACCTTACAACTCAAGGTGGGTGGCGGCATTTACATTGTAGATGTCTATGGGTTCCAGTAACCACTTAACATCAGGTGGGCCGTGAGCTCGTCCACTCATCCAAACAATAAAAAAAAGGACAAGTGTTTGGCTAATATAATTATTGGCTTTGGTAGTTGTTTAAAACGAAGCCTCTGAGCTTCCTAGCCAAACTATTTATGATTTCTGTTTAAACCGTTTGTGTCCTACGAGTTTAATTATTATTAAGACGTTTTATGAATAGTAAAAACGAACGCTCAACGAAATTATTCAACACACAAACCTAGCCGTTGACGTACCTCGTTTTGTACATGGTCATATCTAGTAGATATTATCTATCGCTTCCTCTGTTTGCGTCAGGTGAATCTTATCGTGATCTAGTTAAGGTACTTTTCAAGTAGCGTCGTGGGTCTTTACGTAATACTTCACTTTGCGTGTGGTCAGTTGGTCACGTAGGATTTCCCGTTGAAGGGCAATTAGAAACTAGTAGCTTCTTAATCTTAATCGTTATTGAAATTCGATCTTCTAGAATTGAATTTCAAAGATATTTTTTTTGCATTTTTAAATTTAAAATTCAGTGTTGATTGATTGAGATAGGTATCGGTTCTAAAACATAAGCTATGTTCCGTCTTCGTGTAATGACAATCAAGTACCAAGATGGTTTGATCGTTTCTTTAAATCAATAAAAATAAAAATCAATTAATAAAAAAATTACAGGAGTTCGGGTATAGGTAGTATCGGGTTTGACCGATTTTTGACAGGAGTTCAAAAGCAGGACGGAGTGCTATGTATGTCTTATCCACATACCAACAAATTGTTATAGAGGGCAAAAGAAAAACGCAAATTATATTAGATATTTTTTTGATAAGCAGGCAGAACATTGGAAATACAGAAGAGACTGAATAAGCTGAAATATTATTTTGTTAAAATTATATAAATTGTAATTTCCTAATGAATTCGCTATGTTTTATTTATTTATTTATTGCTTAGATGGGTGGACGAGCTCACAGCCCACCTGGTGTTAAGTGGTTACCGGAGCCATAGACATCTACGACGTAAATGCGCCACCCACCTTGACATATAAGTTCAAGGTTTCAAGTATAGTTGTAACGGCTGCCCCACCCTTCAAACCGAAACGCATTACTGCTTAACGGCCGAAATAGGCGGGGTGGTGGTACCTACCCGTGCGGACTCACAAGAGGTCCTACCACCAGTATATGCCAATCTGGTGGTAAAGTTTCACCGCCTCCATTGCATAATCCTTGATGAGTTAGTAAAGGTATTTTTGTCCCCTTGTCCCCTCCGGTCCACCAGTAATGTTTGATTTTTATTACACGATGTTATTCCTTCACCGTGGAAGTCAATTGAGAACATTTGTTGAGTACGTATTTCATTAGAAAAATTGGTACCCGCCTGCGGGATTCGAACACTGGTGCATTGCTACACACGAATGCACCGGACGTCTTATCGTTTAGGCCACGACGACTTCGATTGTCGATTTGTCCTACTATAGAAACACATAATTGGGTTCAGGGTAATCTTATCTAAAGGTTTCGGAATATTAGTACCTATAAGTAATAGGCAGTGTCTTCGAAATACTAAAGAATATAACATACCTAGATGAAAAAAAAAGTGATAAAAAATATCTATAAATTCCTGCAAAACAGTAACGATTGTTTGCAAATCAGAAGCTTACGAAGTTCGTTTAAATGTCACGACTTGTTCTAGGAAACGATTTGACAATGGACATTTCGTACAGTGACATCATGAGGCGACGATCAAAAACATAATGTATGTTTAAAAGAAAACTAGCTGTACCCGTCCGCTTCGCTAGGCATTTAAAATTAACATTATTATTTCTCACCCCCACAAAGACTCTCATCATTAACGCCCCCGCAACTGGTGTAGGGAGTCCAACACTCATATAAATATTAGTCTATCCATTAAGTACATGTATTTTCTACATGGATACTAAGTTTCAAGTCAATCGGATGGTTCAGTAGTTATAACGGAACATTCGTAAAAACCACTGTAGATTTACCTATATATATTAGTATGGATTAAGATATAAATAGGCTAAGACAAATGGTTACAGTACCTATTTCTGCTGTATTATAATCGATTTCCACGTTTCTTATTAGTAGCTATTAATGAAGTCTAGTTATCAATACCTAGAGAGAATACCTGGAGAATACCTTATACCTAAAAACTCATGTCTCGAGGTGGGTAGCGGTATTTACTTCGTAAGTGTCTATGAGCTCCAACCATCTAAGCAATAATAAAAGTTTTTTCCCCACCTTGACAGAAAACTGTAAATAAGGAAACAAAACAGGAAATGTGATTAACAAGATAAATTTAGATTGTAAGGTATTCGTAACGATTACCCAAAAATTCGGCTAGTGGGCGGAAACTAGTTATTATAAAATTTAGAACTTCAAAGTATGCTCCTTCAGAAACGATACACTTACGCCAACTAATAATCCCATCATCAAAATATTTTTTGATCGTTTTTTTTGGGAATTGAGCTCAATTCTCGCTGCGAATTCTCCTTTAGGTTTTCTACCGAACGAAAACGGGTGTAACGGAGTGGTAATTTGAGTGATAAATAAGGTAGTTGCTCGACGGTATATGTTGATATTTGGTCAAAGATTCTTTCACGAAGACGGCCTTGTGCGAAGGAGCATTATGTTGGTAAAAAATCCAAGTTTTTTATTTTTACAAATCAGGTCTTCTTATTGGATTTTCTCTCTTAAACGTCGCATAACGCTCAAATAATATCGTTTGACCTTCCGACAAGAATCCCGAGTACAAAACTCCACGATAGTCAATAAAAGCAGTCAACTTGTCTTTGACTTTCGATCGACTTTGGCTTTGGCTTTGGTTTTTTCGATTTAGGTTCAGTTGGAAGGCGCCACTCCGAAGCTTGTCGACTAGTTTGCATTTTAAGCTCGTAAATACACGTCTCAGCACCAGCAACAACGCAATTGACTTGTTGTAGCGGGTCCTCCGCGACACTTATGTGATTGAGTTTTTGGAGAAAATTAAGGTCATCTCGGACAAGCCAATCAGCAACATGTTTCATATCCAACTGATTATTGGTACGGATCGAGTCGTAAGACACAGAAAGTTTGGCGGCTATCTCTCTTAAATTTGAATGAGGATTTTTAGTCATTACTTTCTTCACTTTTGCGATGTTCACTTCAGTTGCAGACGTTGATAACCTACTACAGCGATGCAAATGTTCCATCACTTTGAATTCTGTAACTGCTACTCATAAACACGTATTTTTTATAAAGTCGATTCACTGTAAGCTTTTTATAACATTTTAAGTGACTCCGAACACGATATTCCATTGGCAATGCAAAATTAAAGACAAACTCTTTGTTCGATGTCTTATCAATTATGGAATTCTCAATACACACTAGTTATAATATGTATAACTGAAAATAATACTCTATTTAATATAACAGATACAACTCAAACTCCATGCCTAAACGGAAAATCGTTGTGCCATTCTAACAATAATAAAAAAAAAAACAAATTGATTTTGGAACGGTAAGCAAATCATCCATTCCTGATACTTCTTTTGCTGAATATTAATACGTTAATGCACCCAGAGATTACGTTCGCGGAGGATGCGATGGACTATCTGCTCAGGCTTATGATCATAATCTGCAATCATAATAAGATTACTCAACCAACTTAAATGAGAATAGTTTGTGCCTGAAGATACCGTGCCTAGTCAGAAATTGCGAAATGCCACCTATATGACATGACA
The DNA here is from genome assembly GCF_003987935.1 of Bombyx mandarina. The sequence continues at coordinate 2,159,939 of NW_021011526.1, read as the reverse complement.
TCATGACATGACTTTATAGATAGGGAAATGATATTGTATAAATGGCGACACTTGATAGAACTATCCAATCGCGTACACAATGTCATAAATATGGTATTTACATCATTAATTATTTTTGGTTTATTTTTCATATTATACTTTTCATCATTGTTATTGATAAAGTGTTAGGAGTTTTGGCTTAATACATTTTTCTTAAATCTTAAATTAAGTTTCTCATAAATGCACGTAAATGATATCCTAATATAAGCTATTTTGTATCCAATACTTTATCAAACACTCGAGGGCCTGGAAGTCTTTGTTCTATACTTATAACGTACTAGCGACCCGCTCCGGCTCCGTTCGGGTTTTTAATAAAAATTTAAACAATATTTGACGTTGCTTACTAAAAATTTTTTTTAATAAAATAACACTTATTGCGGCATAACTACAATAGTTAGACATATGTTGCCGCGACACTTTTTGTAATTAATAATGTGTTCTATAAAGTCGTAGTACATTATTTTATTCTATCATCAATAGTTTTCGCAGAGCACGCGATGTAAAGAATATTTCAGGTAATTTTTTAACACTTTGGGTCACATTATTGGAGTTTTAGTAAATATCCCTAATTTTTTTCAAAAAATATTATAACCTATGTCACAGTGTAGCTTGCAAATAGTGAAAGAATTTTTCAATTCGGTTCAGTAGTTTCGGAGCCTATTCAATACAAACAAACAAACAAATCTTTCCTCTTTATAAGATTAATATATATTAGTATATAGATATAATGATAATATGAACCTAGGACCCGACTGGTAGCATCATTTACTGGGTTCAATTCCAAATTTAAAACATTTAGAGATTATGGTAAACGAATAAAAAAAAACAATCCACCCGTTTAGAAAGAGTTCAGTAACAACTCACAATTACAGAAGATTTATTTCAATTAATAATAATATGTAAAACATCCTTAAATATCCCATCATGAGTACGCAGTGAATGGCAGGCGACATTTGATGACCAAGCCTGTGTATGACCTTCGAGTCAGCTGGCCCACCCACTTCTGGCCATTGAGTCATCGTCGCCCACTGATCCTAATCATTAGCATAGGCTTTATATTAACGGCTTCACCGACCTTCGTCATTCTGTATACAACGTTCGTTATAACCGTTAAATTAATTTTATTTATGCGTTACAGACAATTCTATGATTTTTTCTATTAATTTATAATTCATTCGTCGGTTTCGTACATTTACGGCAGAGCTTTTGTGTGGGTTTTGAAGGTTAAAATTCATTTTCGTAACACGTCTAGTTTGGAATTTGGAGTTTTCTCGGTTCTTTTTTTTATTGCTTAGATGAGTGGACGAGCTCACAGCCCATCTGATGTTAAGTGGTTACTGGAGCCCATAGACATTTACAACGTAAATGCGCGACACACCTTCAGATATAAGCTCTAACGTCTCAAGTATAGTTACAACGGCTGCTCTACCATTTAAACCGAAACGCATTACTGCTTCACGGCAGAAATAGCCAGAGTGGTGGTACCTACCAGCGCAGACTTTCTTTGAGGGATCGCCGTCGGATCAACGTCTTCATCATAACAAGTGAGTTTGAAAGTACTCAAACACACAACATCATCAAAATGTTTTAGTTTGAAAATATAATTAACTTAATATACTGTATAAATTTCTTAGTTAGAACATATTTCTGAATGCCTAAGTTTCTTTATTTTTACTGAAAAAGACAAATCCGTATAAAATTTCAATAAATAAAATATAATACAAAATTAAACAAACATCCACGTTCTCTGTTTAAAGTTTTTTTTATACGAACAATGAAGTACATTATAAACTCGAACGCTAAACTGTTGCAATAAAACTGGTGAGCGATATAACAGAGTAAACTGTGAATAGCCAGAGAATTCCCACGGCGATTATAATCTTTCGAATAAGCAAATATTTGTCTGCTTATTCGAAATACACGGCAGGCGTGAATATAAGCTTTCTAGATAACCCAACTATTTATCTATCTGTTAATTTATCACTGAGTTATAAACGTAACTTTTATAGTCTGGCATTATTTTTGTTTAGAACGATTGACCCATTCAATGGGCCAGAAGTAAAATGGGACATCAAACATTGCAAATGATAAGAATTGCACAAGTACAATTCTTATCGTTTGAGAAATTGTAGATAAGCTGCCCTAAAATTATGTTAGCGCACGAAATGTCCATTTTATCAGTGCAATACTTTGATTCCTTATTTAGATTGACACATTTCCTCGCAAAGCAAAAATTAATATAACATACGATTATAAAATACGGTAATAACAAAAATCGATACTTTTTTTTCAGTCATCAATTTAAATTGAATATACTAGTATTAAAATTGTAAGATTGTAACGTATTGTGTTAAAAACATTTCTTATGTGTAGAATGTAATTAAGCTAAGGATCGTACGGAAGAAACTGATGCAGCGGGAGAGTCACGACCCTCAGTAATGAGGAAAACGACGCGAGGAGGAGGAGGAGAATACAGTTTAGTTCCGAGATGGAACTTTAAACTTATAGAAGAATTACGTGTTAATTGATGTTTCTATCAAGAATACGAACATCTTATCGAAATTTCTAATTGATTCATAATATATTTCACTTTGTTTTAACTACAAATTTTGTGATTATTTTAGATAAGGAGTGTCATAGGTCGTGTCTAATCAATTTAAAATAATAATATGAAATAACCCATACTTCTATAGAATCTATTGTATGTGATTTTAAAAAGGCTGATTGAAAATAGTAAACAGTTTGGTAATGTAATGTTGAATCTATAAAACCAACTTAACAATTTCGTGATCATTGTAGTTATGGAATGTCATCTCGTAGATAAGTGGGTAATCTAAAACAATACGCTTAGTTCATTTACTGGACTTTTTGGCGGGAACGCGAGGAGTGAAGTTGTGTGATTTGTTTTATTTTGTCTATTTAGTGTTTCTTCAGGTTTAAATGTGTAATAATGGTGGTTTATTAACTGTTCAATATCTGTGAAAGTGCACAAATGTGGGAAAATGAAACAAAGCCGCTGGACGTAACTTTTCGGGATCCTCCAAAAAGTCCACTGAAAAAATCTTAGTAAATGACCACCATTTTACTGAGATTATATTTCATCCCATTTCATTTCATTTAATTTCATCCCAGTTGATTAATGTCTCAAATTAATCATCTTCATATCATTTCACTCCATAATATAATTTTTCATAAAAATATGAATATAAATTAAAATACGACATGACTTAAAGGTCTCAGTTACCAGGTCATAAAATCCCTTAAAAAAAGTTCATTTGCTGATTGACGTTTATCTTGTACTATTTTTAAATAAATGTGTTCAACGTATATCCGCGAAGACTGTACTAGATGAGTGTGTAGGACGAAACAAAAACTTTTTTTTTTTTTTTTTTTTTTTTTT